>JAWQEG010001519.1:0-37686 GCA_033782935.1 Petrolisthes cinctipes | reverse complement strand
TTTATCTGCATTAAAGGACATTTGCCAAGTTTTCGCCCAGTTTGACAATTCATCAAGATTATCTTGCATTTCTTTAGTCTGTGCTTTAGTGAGTACTGTATTTACAATTTTGGTGTCATCGGCAAACTTTGATATTATGCATGAGAGGCCTTTGTCTATGTCGTTTATGTAAACTAGGAATAGGATTGGCCCTAAAACTGACCCCTGTGGCACCCCGCTCATAACGCCTGTCCAACTAGATGATTTTCCATTTATTACCACGCATTGTTTTCGGTTGCTTAGCCAGTTCTCTATCCATCTTACGGTATCGCCTTGGATTCTGTGTGATTTTAGTTTAGTTATTAAGTGGGGAACTTTGTCAAAGGCCTTTTGGAAATCTAGATAAATTATGTCTACTGCTTTACTCTTATCATATTAATTGAAAATGTTAGTTCGTTAGGCAAGAGCGTTTATAACGAAAACCGTGTTGAGTGTCTCTGAGTAAGTTGTTTTCCTCTAAGTGATTTGTAAGTTTACCTCGTATGATTGTCTCTAGCATTTTGCATACGACTGAGGTTAGGCTGATAGGACGATAGTTGCTAGGTAGAGATTTGCTGCCTTTTTTATATATTGGTGTTACGTTAGCGAGCTTCCATTCGTCAGGTATTGTTCCAATGTGTAAAGAATAAGTAAAGAGCAGAGAGAGAGAGAGAGAGAGGACAAGTATAAAGTGTAATACAAGGTTAGGTGTGGGAATGTTAGCATCTGGGTGTCATGACCTCTCTTGTCCTTACCCTGACCTACCCTAGATAAGGCTTCACCTCTCCTCTCCTCTCTCACCTCAACCCTAGATACAGTGATAAATATCCAACTCTGTGAGAGAGAGAGAGAGAGAGAGAGAGAGAGAGAGAGAGAGAGAGAGAGAGAGAGAGAGGACAAGTATAGGGTAAGGTAGGGCCATGAGGGAAGGAAGGGGGAGGGGGGGTAGCAATAGTTGGCAACATATAAAGAAGGTGTCAACGACCACTATAATGTGTACCGGTCTTTATTTTACATATATACATATATACAAACACATACATACATACATAGATATACGTATACACACATACATACATACAGGTACATAGATACTGTACATATACACATACATACATACATACACATACATACATACATACACACACAGACATACATAAATATACACACATAAAAATATACTTACATACATATACATGCATATATACATACCAACATACATAATTATATACTGTACATACATACATACATATACACACATACAATATATACATATATGACTATAAAACCAAACAATTTACATATACATATAATGAGGTAGTTAGATGAACAGACAGACAAATAAATTTAAAGATAAATTGAGATATATAAATAAAAAATATATAAATAAATAAATAATAATAATAAAAAGCAAGATATGACCAATAATAATGAGTTAATAAGATAAATAGATTTATAGATAGTTAATAAGATAAATAGATAGTTAATAAGATAGTTAATAAGATAGATAAGACAAATAGATAGTTAATAAGATAAATAGATAGTTAATAAGAAAAATAGATAGATGGATAAATAAATAGATAGTTAATAAGTTAAATAGATAGTTAATAAGATAAATAGATAAATAGATAAATAGATAAGGTAAATAGTTAGGTAAATAGATAAATAGATAGATAAATAGATAAGATAAATAGATAGACATATAAACAGACATATACGAAAATTGTGTATACTAAATAAATGCTTTGGTTTCTATACACAATCATTAATATTATTTCTTTGAGACTTATTATTATTATTATTGGTTGCACCTGTCCTGAGGAATGTGTGTATGTGTGTGTGTGTGTGTGTGTGAGAGAGATAGAGAAAACTTAAGCCTGTGAGAGAGAGAGAGAGAGAGAGAGAGAGAGAGAGAGAGAGAGAGAGAGAGAGAGAAACCTAAGCCTTTTGTGTGTGAGAAAAAAAAACTTAGCGAGAGAGAGAGAGAGAGAGAGAGAGAGGCTACTGACATCATTTAATATTCCCTCTTCTCTCTACCTTCACAAGTGTACTCCAAGGCTTAGTTTTAAAGAGCTGTATTAATGTATCATCTGTATATATGTTCGGATTTATCTTCACACACACACACACACACACACACACACACACACACACACACACAATATTATCGTTACACCTTCCGCGTGAAACAAAATAAAAATAAAAATGAAAATAATAATAATAATAATAATATTAAAATAATAAAAATAAATATAATAATAATGATAATAATAATGATAATAATAATAATAATAAAAATAATAATAAAAATAAAAATAATAATAATAATAATAATAATAATAATAACTGTTAGTGGATTAGTAATGATAATAAAGTAGAAAACAAAAAAGGAAGAAAAAAAGGACAATTATTTATTATCCCAGATGAAATGCCACGAGAAACTGCGTTGTGTGTGTGTGTGTGTGTGTACCTGTCAGTGTGTGTGTGTGCATATTTTTGTGTGTACATGTCAGTGTGTGTGTGTGTGTGTGTGTGTGTGTGTGTTGCAAAGTGAGGGTATGGACTCTACACCCTCAGTAACACACACACACACACACACACACACACAACAAGAGACTAACCAAGTGTGTGTGTTAGAGGCGTAGTAGTATACATAGAACACTGACAGGGGAAAGGGTGTGGTAGGGGATGAAGGGGTGTTGCAAGGTGTGGCAGGGGAAGGGGTATGGTAGGGAAAGGGGTGTGGTAGGGGAAGAAGGGGTGTAACAAGGAAAGGGGTGTGGTAAGGGAAGAAGGGGTGTGGTAGGGAAAGGGGTGTGGTAGGGGAAGAAGGGGTGTGGTAGGGAAAGGGGTGTAGCAAGGTGTGGCAAGGGTTTGGTAGGGGGAGGGGTGTTGCAAGGTGTGGCAGGGAAAGGAGTGTGGCAAGGGTTTGGTAGGGGGAGGGGTGTGGCAAGGTGTGGCAGGGTGATGGGGGGGTCACATAAATATAAAGATGATGATAAACTTAAAAATGAAAAGAAAATAATAATAATTATCATAATGATAATAATAAAAATAATAATAATAATAATAATAATGATAAAAACAATAATAATAATAATAGTCGTAATAATTTTTAAACATCTACAACAACTACAATAAGCACACCTCTACTACTACTACTACTACTACTACTACTACTACTACTACTACTACTACTACTACTAATAATAATAATAATAATAATATAGGTCAGGAAATTCTACACATCCCCAAAACACGTGTGTCCCCAGGAAGTGTTTACAAATCTATTACTGAGTCTATTTGGCATACAACATCTCTTTCTCTTCAAATTCACTCACCTCATTGGTTATATAGAGTGTGGAGAGAAAGTAGGAGAATGAGAGGAGGGACGAAGGACATAGACGGAAAGGAGGGACAGCAAATAAGATTGAAATGGAAGGAAAGGTGGGACAGTACACACGAAGGAAATGGAAGGAAAGGAGGGACAGCAAACACGAATGCAATGTGAGGACAGGAAGGGCAGGAAATAGAAGGAAAGGAGGGGCAGCAAACACGAAGGAAATGGAAGGAAAGGAGGGAAAGCAAACACAACGGAAATGGAAGAAAAGGAGGGAAAGCAAACACAACGGAAATAGAAGGAAAGGAGAGACAACAAACACAAAGGAGAGAGAGAGAGAGAGAGAGAGAGAGAGAGAGAGAGAGAGAGAGAGAGAGAGAGAGAGACTGACCACTACTATAATAGAGGGTGTAGGAAAGGTGTGGTGGGTTGGTGTTGGTGAATTACATAAGACATAGCCAACAGCAATACTACCTTCCCTTTCTCTCTCCACACACACACGCTCCTTTCCCTTCACTTTCCTTCCTGGTTCCTCCCTCCCCTTCCTACCTACCTACCTACCTACCTTCCTCTCTCCATTCCCTTCCCTTTCTCTCCACACACACACACACACACACTCCTTTCTCTTCACTTTCCTTCCTGGTTCCTTCCTCTCCTATTCCTTCCCTCCGTCTATACATTCCTTCCTCCTTCCCTCCATCTTTCCTTCCCTTCCCTCCCTCCTTTATCACCCAAATTCTCTCCCTTTCCCTCCCTCCCTCCTTTATCACCCAAATTCTCTCCTTATCCCTCCTTCCCTCTCCAACTAATAAGCCTCCTCTGCGTCAACACACACACACACACATTTGCGTCAAAACGTGGTAGCTCTACACACACACACACACACACACACACAGCATGCACGCCAAGTCTTTGTGTGTGAAGGCCTGTTGCGCATTGCCTGTCCTCGTGTGTATGTGTGTGTGTGTGTCCTCCCTCACCACCTTCCTTCCTTCCTTCCTTCTTTCTTTTCCAACGTCAATAAACTTACCCTTTCCTTCCCTCTTCCGTGTGTGTGTGTGTAGAGCTTTCACGTTTAGATGCAATAAAGGATTAGTGTGTGTGTGCGTGTGTGTGTGTTTCCGGCGGCTATATACACACTATTTCCTCTAACTCATAAATAATGCCATCTATCTTAAATTAAACCCACCCTTGAAGTAACGCCAAATGATTTCACACGTCACAGGAAAAACCCATTACTCACCCCAATTCAAATATATACAACCTTGTTTTAATATATTCCAGGTCCCGTGTCTCTCTCTCTCTCTCTCTCTTATCAGGCATCCAACCTGCCATCTGTGTGTCTATTTATTTACTTTAGGCTCGTGGTCTCTATACTTGACTTATCGAGTTGTTTATCATCTTTTTTACGGTCCCTGTTCTACTTAAACTCTCCTTATCTAATTTTCAAGCATTTAGTGTTGTTTTATCTTCGTTCCTCAGTTTCTAGCCCTTAATTTAGGACCCTACATGCGATGTAGTCAGAAAATTGGAGGTAAAAGAGTCCTTTATATATTGCCACGAAACACACACACCAATATGGAAGGAGCGTGTTTTGCGGCATAGTCAGGATGAAACAGAAGCCTTCAATTCCCATCCACGATCACAGGGTCCTAAATGAATTCGTTTGTATTCTCCATCCTACAGTCAATTCCCTTATCCTTCTTCCCTCAACCTTAAGCCTTCAGCCATATGTATCTCTCTCTCTCTCTCTCTCTCTCCTCGTGGCCTGACCGACCCCACGAGTAAGCAAGCGAGGGAGCCTTGGTATAAACCCGAACCAAAGTATTGCCCTAATCACTCCCTGCATGGTCTAAATAAATCCCTGGGAGGAGGAGGAGGAAGGGGTGGAGGTGGAGGTGGAAGTAGAGAAAGAAGAGGAGCTAGGAAGAGGAGGAGGAGAAGGAGAAAGAGAAAGAGGTAGAGAAAGAGAAAGAGAAAGAGGAGAAAGAGGAAGAAGAGGAGGAGGTGGAGGTGGAGGAAGAGAAAGGGGAAGAGGAGGAGGAGGAGAAAGAGATAGAAGTAGAGATGGAGAAAGAGAAAGAGGAAGAAGAGGAGGAGGTGGAGATGGAGGAAGAGAATGGGGAAGAGGAGGAGGTGGAGGAAGAGAAAGAGGAAGAGGATGATGAGGAGGAGGTGGAGGAAGAGAAAGAGGAAGAGGATGATGAGGAGGAGGAGGTGGAGGAAGAGAAAGAGGAAGAGGAGGAGGAAAAAGAGGAGGAGATGAAAGAGATAGAGGAGAAAGAGGAAGAGGAAGAGGAAGAAGAAGAGGATGGTGAGAAGGTGGTGCTCGTTTTGGCACTGTCCTGTTTGGTTCTGGGAAGAGACCTGCCTTGGCACCTCACACACACCACGAGGCAGACCTGGGTGGGGTGGGTGGGGCTCCCTTACCAACCTATACTGTAGCTAACTGCCCTCTCCTCCTACTCCTCCTCCCTTTCTCCCTCTTCTTCCCCATCTTTACCCTCCTCCTTCCTTTCTCCCTCTCTCTCTCCCACCCCATCTCCCTCTTCTTCCCCATCTTTACCCTCCTCCTCCTTCTCCCTTTCTCCTTCTTCCCCAGCTTTACTCTCCTCCTTCCTTTCTCCCTCTCTATCCTCCCTTTCTCCCTCTTTTTTTCCCATCTCTACCCTCCTCCTCTTCCTCCCTCTCTCCCCTCCCTTCCCTTCCTCCCTCCTCCATATCTTCTCACACCCTTCCTTGCCAACCTACCTACCCTCGTCCCTCTCTCTTCTCCTAACCCCCTTACCCTTCTCCCTTTTTAGTTCCACACCCCACCTATCCCTCTCTCTGCTGCTGCTCCTCCTCCTCCTCCTCCTCCTCCTCCCCTTCCCCCTTCTTTACTTCTACCACCCCTCCCTCTAAAACTCCTTACCTACCTTACCTTTCCTTTCTTTCCCTATACTGTCTCGTTCTTTTCATTTCATTCCCTCTGCTCCCTTCCTTTATCCTCTAATCTTTCATTCTCTCTCTCTCTCTCTTTACCACCTCCTCCTCCTCATACCCACCTCCTGATGCCCTACCTTAATGTGTGTGTGTGTGTGTGTGTGTGTGTGTGTGTGTACAGCAAACCCACGGCACCTGTTTGTTTTCACCCCGATCAGGCAAGCTGGTAGGTGGGTGGGTGGGGTGGTATGGGCTTATTAAAAAGGGGATGGGAATGAATTAAAGAAGATGACAGAAACTAGCGATAAGAAAGAGATCCAGTAACAAGAGAGAAAACTGAATTAGAGAGGAAGAGAGAATGATCGTGCTATATAGGCCTCTTATTGGACACTGTAACACGAGGGAAAAGGTGATATATTAAGAGGAGTGACAACAACCACGAAGGAAATGGAAGGAAAGGATGGACAGCAACCACGAAGGAAATGGAAGGAAAGGAGGGACAGCAACCACGAAGGATATGGAAGGAAAGGATGGACAGCAACCACGAAGGAAATGGAAGGAAAGGAGGGACAGCAACCACAAAGGAAATGTAAGGAAAGGAGGAACAAACTGAATAAATGAAAGGGCATGGCAGGGACCGATGGAGCGTCAAACCCTTAACTAACATCTCCCCCTCAGCTCCTTACAAACATACACCCTACGGGACCTTAAGATGTAGATGGAGGGAAGGGTATGGGTTATGTGATGAAGGAGGAGGAGGAGGAGGAGGAGGAGGAAATTCTGTAATAAAATGCTATCACAGTACCCGAGAACAAAACCACATGACACTCATTTCGAACTGAGGAACCTTAAGGTGGAAGTTTTGTGTTGGTAATTCTGGAGCAACTGAATCCTCCAAACTATTCCAAGCAACAGAACACCATTATTTTTGCTCTTCCGGTCCTGTTCCCTGGCATACTTTGGAGGAATCGAGGAGCTCCAATGTAACAAAAGCTAATTACCCCCTTAAGGACCCTGTGATCGTGTATGAGACTTGGTGGCTTCTGATTCCTCCTGACTATGCTATGATACAAGCTCCTTCAATATAGGTGGTGTTTCGTGGCAATATATGAAGGACTCACTTACCTCCAATTTTCTTATTACATCACGGGGGTCCATACAAAGAGTTCATTTCGTAAGAGGTTAAAGTTCCCAGAAGCATATAGCGAATTATTTTCCTGTACGACTACATACAGATTACAAAACACAGTAGAATTCTAACCCATTGACAAAAATAAATAAATAAATAAAAAATAACAGCCCCCTCAATTCTAACTCACTGACAAAAATAAATAAATAAATAAAAAACAACAGCCTCCTCCTTATACATTATATATTTGGACTGACGCCAGACGATTTTACACTTCACAGGAAAAAAAAATAAACCTTCGTCCAAGATATAAGAATAAACATGACGTCACAACAATAACAACGATAGTAATTTTGGAGAGCTCACTCGATCGGACTCTTTCAAAACCTCCATACATTACTCGATTCCCTTTGGTGACGTAGTGGATTAAGGGTTCAGGCACCTATAAACAGCTCGACTTTACATATACTACACTACAGTAACTCCTCAGCAATACTCCTCACCCGTAATCAACTCATGCTCCTTCATACGAAATGTGTCTAGGCATCTCGAACGAAATTGGACATGATTTTGGATCTCTTTCACTTTGGTTTCGTAGATAGATATGGACAGGCAGTTAGCGAGCGCTCACCCTCTAGTCCTCATCTTATTAAACATAGAAAAGAGTTTGGTAATCAGAAACGAGTACTATATAACAAAACCCCATTTACTTTTGCCCTATATTGTGTGTCCTGAGTTGTTGCCTTGTTTATCACTTTTTCAACGGGGGGTACACATTGTATTACCGTACCACTTTCTCCCATCACTTACCCTTTCACATATCCTGGAACTCTGGAAGGCCGAGCCCTCTCCTATGTCACTTTCTCCCTCACCCTTTCCCTCCCTCCCTCCTTCCTCCACCTCGGTCAATGCCCCTCCACCTCCGTCCCCACTTCCCCACCAACATATACTATATATATTTTTTTCTCTATTCAGTTCTTTCCTTTCTCCTGCACCTTCCAACCCTTCCTTGAGATACCGTGCTACTACTTACCCATTTACTCTTCGTAACTCCTTTACTACTCAGACACTCACTCGTTCACTCTCTCTCTCTCTCTATGCCTCCCCTACATTCTTTTCCCACTCT
Source organism: Petrolisthes cinctipes (assembly GCA_033782935.1). Classification (NCBI taxonomy): domain Eukaryota; kingdom Metazoa; phylum Arthropoda; class Malacostraca; order Decapoda; family Porcellanidae; genus Petrolisthes; species Petrolisthes cinctipes. Next base: position 29,148 of record JAWQEG010001519.1, on the reverse strand, counting down.
AAGTTACTCCTCTCTCCCTTCACCTCACACACTGACTTTTCCTTTACTCCTCTTTGCCTTCCCCCTTCTTCCTTCCTCACACTTCCCTTACCTTCACATCCTCCTCCGATCCCCATCCTGCTTTACAACTTATCCTATCACACACAAACACTGTAACTTCCCTATACTCTTTCCTTCCTTCTGGCACAATGACTCTTTCTCACTGTAACCACAACCAATCCCTTTCTCTTTCTTTCTCTCTCCCTCCCTCTGTCACATGCATCCCATTATACCTTCACACAACTCAACAATCTTCCTATTATGTCATTTCACTCCACTCATTGCTCTCTCTCTCTCTCTCTGGCACTTCCTCCACTACCTTTCTCGTCTTTCTTTTCCATCTATCTCTTCCACTCCCTTTCTCATCTTTCCTTTCCCTTCCCCTGGCTAGTACCTCCCCTCCTTCCTTCCCTTCTGGCCCCTACCACCTCCATCCCCAATTCTTTCTCTTCTCTCCCTTTCCTCCCTCCACCCCCATTTATTTCCCCTCTCTCCCCTCCTGATCAAAGCTGGTGTGGCCGTCTGGGAAGTGTCCAATGTGCTATCCTCCTCCTCTTTGTCTTCGTACCCCGGAAGGAACTTAGACTTTGTTTGTTTACCTTGCCATTCGCGTGGCCAGATTTACACTTTTTTTTATCGGCACTCATGTTTACATTCCACGTTATTTTCTTTTTAATTAAAGGGTGGGGGGAGGTTTTATTTACATCAATTTTTGCCTCATTGAAGACCACCAGACGTTCTCACAGCCTTCCGTTATTCAGTACCCTATAGACTAAGTGCTCTACAGTAAATGTTATATATGTTAGCATAATATTGAGGTCCTAATGCTATTTTCTATTTCCTCCACGTAACTAAGTACCGGTGATAATTATTGAAGTTAAAAACTAGTTGTATTCTACCGTGCTATAAGCCAACTGAGGTTACAGTCGGACATTCAGTGCTCGTCTCCAAAAGTTTTAGTCACTCCACAAGGTGCAGTGACATGTCTCGAACGCGGACAACCACTGGGACGGGAGACACGAACCCAACTAATGCATGAACTCAGCGACGTCAAAATATAATGAATGATTGGATAGAATTATTGTATACGGACAACACGAAACCTGGATGGCAATGACCGTAGAGTTTTACACACACACACACGCACGCAGTTAAAAAGATCAACTTCCACTCATCATAATAATAAGTGTACCCCATTCATTATAGGAGTGCCAAGAATTCCCCTCCTCCTTCATAGAACTGCCTCGGTAAGACAAATGGTAGACAAAGTGCCCTACTCTATCATTCTCAATAGCATCCCCTCATAAGTAAAACTCTTGTCAGATATATTCTCTCTAAATGACACTTCGTTAAAAGACCCCATTTATATACTAAAAAAACTCTACAGTGCTGGCGGTTGAAAATGGTGCTGTAGAGGGCCCGCGCCACTAATATGTCCCGTCTGTCCTTGCTTCATTTCCCGCCAAAAACCCTAGAATATTGTCGCGGTTCGGGGTAAAAATTATAATTGTCAACTCTCCTTGGTTCTCCCGTAGGCTGGCAGGCGGTTACCATACATCAGTTTTCCCACGGGCGTTTTAAGATGGTGGAGTAAAATTGTGTGTTGTTGCCAAACAGACTTTTTTACTTCATAAGGTGGTAGTAGTAATAGTGGTATTAGTAGTGGTATTAATGATGGCTCCTTACACACCAATCAACTGCCACACGTAAAAAAAAAAAAAAAAAAAAAAAAAAACGCGCACACACTAACAATGTACTGTACTTATTATCAATATTGTATGCATGATTTAAAACACACATACACACAATAACAATGTACTTATAAATATTGTATGCATGATTTAAAACACACACACACATACACACACAATAACAATGTACTTATTTTTGGTGAGTGTTACCTTATAATTGTTTTCGTTCGTTTTATTTGTAAGTCTGTTGACATCTTCGCTACCGCGCCAATTTCAACCGCCAGAACTGTAGATGAAGCATGGTTGGAGGACCCTATTCATATTAAAACTGTAAAAGGTGTCTGTGTGTCAATATTTCTATTCAAACCCTAAGCAGTAAAATAGTATTGGAAATGTTAAATGTTAAGCCATATGCTGGTTTTAATTCTACTGAATGTGAATGCTGCATAGGTCTTCAGAAATTACTATAAACCAGTTAATAAACCATTATGACATTGTTTTACTGGTATGTAACTCCTGATTATACCTGAATGAGTGTCTCCCTGTATTTTCTCTCAACACTCTTAAGTCTAAGGAACAATATATTGCTAACAAGTAGAACCTGACAATAGGCTTTAAATAAATCACTATGAAGAAACCAACTAAGCAACCAACCATTATACTTTTCTAATACTAGGCCGCCAAGCCCAAATGACATTAAATTACAGAAGGAAACCATCTATGAAAACAAAGAACCTGAACACAATTACTAATACAATTTGAAACCATCCATGAAGACGACAAACCTCACAGTGATTCCTAATGCCGACTGTCATGTTTTCAGTGTCTGGCATGAATGACAAGGAATACAGACATCAAAACAGAAGCTAGGATGGTATTATATAAAGTATTATAGAAAGAAGGTAGGGTAAGGAACACGGACATCAAAGTGGAGGCTGGCATGAAAGGTAAGAACACACTACCCTGGTGACCCCTACTGCTGTTGCTGGCACACACTGGGGAACTGGTAGCCTGCAATCCACTAACAAAACATTAGCTTTGCAGTGGACTGACTCTCCAGGTGTGAATGGGACGGTGTGTTGACATTGGCAGTGAAAAACACTTGGGGTCTATAAAGGGGAGACTGTGCTAGGCCAGAGAGACCTTATACCACATGGTAGAAGGGGACAAAAGGAAGGGAAAGTATACACAAAGGAAAAAGAAGGAAAGGAGGGACAGTTGAAGAGAGTAAAGGGGACTGGCAAGGGTCTGAAGGAGCGCCAAAACCGGACACACTTGGATCACCACTACCACTTATCTTCTGTGTTTATGTTAGATTTTATGGCTTCTGTAATACACTTACCATAAATATCTTCACCCAAACGTCATTAATATTTATGGTCAAACTGAATCTTGGATGTAATACTCTCAATACATCCAATAGAAGAAAAAATTAACCTTAATCAATGCAGCAATAAAAAGATCGTATATATTTTGGATGTGAGGGCTTGACTCCATCAATGGTATTATCCTTGGCCGGTACAGCATCTATATGTGTATAACTAATAAAAAGCTTACCTAGTCTCAGTGAGAAGTATGGCACATCATCCACAGATTCCCTATGACCTCTTCCTGGAGTTAACACATCTTAGCCTAAATGAGTAGAGAAAAGTAAGTAATGAGTAAATGAAGGCAGTAAGTAAGAGGTGTTTCCCCAATTGATTTCCCAGCCTCATCGTAAAGAAGGTTGCCTAAGACGCTGCAAAAGAGACCATGTAAATAAGGGCGTGGGTTATGTGGTGACGACAAGTTCATGGATACTAAGCGAAATACTCGTGTTGGTTATGATAGTTGCCTATATCTTGATGATTCTTATATATGGCCCTAAGAAGTGTTGTCATGAGTTTTAATTTCTGCCAACCCATGAGATGTTACTGTAATTAAAGCAAGCCATCCATTTACTGTCTGGTTTAAAGGTTGTATACATATTTACTGACAAACAGCATGTATCTTTGTATGTAAACACAATAAACCATTGCAAATATAGACTCCTTGCTTGAAAGAACACAGAGGTCTCGCATAGCTATTCTTAGTTTTTAAACAACACAATAAACTATGCAGTAAATCAGTGTACATGTAATGGACAAAAATAACCGTTTTTTTTAATTAACTTGGGTAGGCAGAAATTGTGACCCCTGAATTTACTTTGTGTAAAATATTAATGAAAAGCCAAAAATGAGTACAAATTCACATTTTAATATGAAAGAGAAGACATATCCAGCACCTCATATCATCACAAGTTACCTGGAACTTAACAGCAAAGATTTCGAGAAAAGTCACGGGCCAGACAGTGAAAATAATGATGATGAGGAGGAGGTGGATGAGGGCAGGATCATCAGCTCAATGTAGTGTCCCTGTGATCATGGTATGGGTCATTTGTTATCATTGTCCGGCCAGTGACTTTTCTTTCATATGGTCCAGTGACAAGGCCAAGGAAGCCCAAAAGGTATGTGGAAACAATTAAAGGCAGTTAAGATTTAGTTGTTGAACTGGCAGCTATGGATTCCTTCAATTGTGCCATAAAACAAATTCCTCAGTTTATATGTAATCTAGTGGTACAGGTAGGAGGAACTTGTAACTTCCAGTTCACAGATGAATCATGGGTTACTTAAGTAGGTACTGGGAGATACATCAGTTTCAGGTCACCTCAAGACAGCCTACAATAGGCTGAAACTTTCATACCTCCAAGTTATTTCTAAGAGACAATGTGAGCTACAGAAAGCTAAATATATCCTGGAAAATTAGGGGTAACGGATTCTTCCCAACTGTGCTACCTCTGTGTACATTCCATTAGCAATAACCAATTTACCATCTACTACTTCCTACTCTCTGACTATATACCCAGGCTCTCCTACTCCACAGGAGCAAAAACAAGTTACAGTCATAACCAAGGTACACATGAACCTATATAATACAGTAAGTAACCAAGGCATACACAAATGAAACGGTACAAGGCTGGCAGCTGACAGACTGATTGGAAAGGTAACACTATCAGAATTGAAACACCTTCAGTCAAATGCTGCCAGACAAGGAGATAGAGAAGAGGGATAGTAAGCTTGGAAAGACAGACAAGAGAGTTACAGAACTGACCATAGTAGTCACACACAGACTTCACTCAGCATACCTGAAAGTAACATGCTAAAAAGGTCTCAATGTTTCTTGCATGCAGGGGAAAAATATAAATATTATACAGAATTGAGCACATTGTTTCCAAGGCTATCTGCAAGAAAAATTAAATACAGTACTGTACAGTCGGCAAAAAAAGTTTCGTTACCACCCCTACGTTAATTTTAGCATCGGTAAGCGGGGTAGGGTTGGTACCCCGCCGACTGGGCAGCTGGTGCCTTGTGTCATCCGAGCCGATAATACTCGGGCCACGGCAGTGACAATTTTTTTATATCAAAAGTTTAGCTGATTTTAAATTAAATTTTGAGTGTTCAAGAACTCTTACTATTTAACTATTCATTAATAAACATAAGGAAATACGTTTGAGTATTTTAGAACAAGAATAACAGTGAAATACCCAGTAAAAACAGCACTGGGTGAAACAACGTCATCTCTGCTTGCTTGTCTATGACACACTGAGGGAAGGGAGGGTGGCGAATGTATATAAGACACTCGCAGCACACCTGACTCGCCAGTCAGGTGTGCCAACATTACATCAAACTGTTAAAAGGATGGTAACGAAACTTTTTTTGCCGACTGTACTATGCTATGACAATGACCGGTATGATGGCTCCATTTAAAGGGGAGTGAGGTGTGATCTAGTTCCTACAAAATATACGATGAAACAGGACTCCCTCGTTACAGGTCTTGTTGTGTCGCATAGTCTGGAGGAATCGCTGTTCAGTACTCTAAAATGGGAACAATGTAATGGGTTCCTAAATTCTATGCAGCCATTAAACCAGTCATTATCATTAAGTAGCTCATTACTTTTCAAGCAATGTGGCTCACAGATTCACACATGTAGTTCTTTTAATATCACACTGGTTAGATACATACTCTATAATAAGGAATGCAGATTTACCTAACTGCATCCACAAGTTATAAGAAAGATGACAGGTACTTATAAATTATATAAATTAGAGTATAGTGTCATCTTCTTTGGGCAACAAATCATTCTCAGGTTTGCATATAATTTTTTTTGCTTCAATGAATTAATCCCAAGGAGCTTCAAATAAGAATACCACAGATGGTCCTCAAACTGTAAGGAGCTTGGTGGTGAGTATTAAATAACACTCATCTTCCAGACACATGTTTAGACTTATATCTGGATACAGCAAACACCATTTTGGTCTTAACAGTACATCTGATAACACTGTCATAACAAGAACTAGGTATTGGGAGCTAAGGTACTTTTGAGTAGGATTCTCAACCCCTACAAAACCAACCACATTCTCTGACACATATTTAGATCATTTGACTCACTGGATCTACAGGAGTTGGCTTCTTCACTCCTAGACAGCTACTGTACTGTATATAGATTTAGATTCTTCTTCTTGCAATACTGTCATGTCAGTTGCATAATATTCAGTTTCTCAGGTAGTAGTTGTATTAGGGAGAAGGTCATTTGCCTGCACAAGTTTAGAGGGTATAAAACACAAGACATTAGGTGAGAAGTATGACAAGCGATGTCGGCTCTGGGGTGACGCTAGAAGGTGATGTCGGACTCACTCATCACTTTCCCCACAAGGGAAAAGTATTGCTCAATGTAGCTTCGTACTTCCTCCTCACCTGCAACAACACAATGATGGGATTCAGTAATGATCTGGATATTGACAGTGCAAAATGTGCAACACTTATTCATCCATTCAAAAGAGAAAAATATTACAAATTCATTGCCTATACACTGATAACTTAAAAAAAAAATGCATCAAGAAATTACATAAAAAGAAAATTACTTTATACATGAGCAATGACAAAAGAGTCACAACATGTTAATGAAATATTTTCTTTAAATGGAGCTTCATTTTAATATATTAAAAAGACCCAAGTGGTGATATGTACAGTCATAAAGTCATTTGGTGCCTCTTCTGCCGTGGTCACCTCCAACTTGGAAATATCCAGGAGAGAGCATGACATCAGTTATTGAAATTCTGATTGAATTACTGACTATACTTTGCTGGCATGCCCAAAGATCAATCCACTAACTTCTGGTGCTATTCATACTGAAAACCAGATTGGCTTTACTTTGGTGAACGATAACTGAAAAACAAGACAATTTTTATCTCACCTGTACCCGAGCATTTCTCCATGATGCTGTGAGCGAGCTTTCGTGCCAGTGTCTTGAACAGTCCCTTATCCTTAATACTGTTGCTTTTGTAGTGGGGCATCAGGTGCTTCACAACCAAGTCCGCCACCTGTTTCTTCTCGACCACCTGTGACTCCACTGCTTGCCTGTCTTTGTGTTGTAGTTGTTGTTGTTCTGGTTTCTCTCTGAGTTGGCCTACTCTTTCTTTCTTGTTTTTTATTGTTATATTGTTTTTCTCCCGGTGGTGTTGTCTGTCTGTCTCTGTGCCATGATGAGTTATGTGTGTCTTTTTGTTTTCTACCACCAACTTGCTTCTATCTTTGGTTTGTTTTTCTATTTGGTATTCTTTTTCCTCTCTGTTCCCTAGTTCACAGTTTCTCTCTTTGTGTTGCATCTCTGTCACTTGCCTATCATTTCCCTTCCTGTCTTCTATTACACTACTTCTCTCTTTCTGCTGTTTCTTCATTATAAGTCTATCTTTCTCCTTTTTCTCTATCACCATCCGATCAACTTGGGATGATGACGAATGACCACAACTGTTAGAGCTGCTCTGTTTATTTACGTCATTCCTTTCTTTCCTTGGCATTGTTTTGTGATGGTGCTTCTCTGGCATCTTGTGTGTGTTTTCCTTGCTACAGGACTTCTGCCAGTCTTCTGAAGGATTGGCAGTTGAGTATGCAGGCCTGTCCCTGTGCCTGTCGACTGTCTTGTTTGCCTGTGTGTTTTCCCTGCTCGACAGCCTCTTCTGATTCGTTATGCCAAATGCTTCTTGCTGCCCTGTTGTGTCCCTGTGTTTTTCAGGTGTCCTGTAGCTGTCTGAAGTTCTCCTTACTGTGACTACACTACTTGAGCTTCCTGAGTACTTAGAATGGTAACTACTGGTATCTCTATTACTACAAGTATTAGATTCACCATACTTAGATTCCCTTCTCACTTTGTTACCTGAGTTTGTAGAGTGATGATCACCAGCATCTCTGTTACTACAATGATCATTTTCTCTGCTTTTTCTATCACCTGAGTATGTTGAATGATGACCACTATTTTCCCTTCTTTCTTTACCACCTGATCGGCTATGACCAGAATCTTGGTTATGTTTACTGGAACTCTTCTCGGTGCCCCCTGAACTGATTCTGGTGGAGTCATGATTTCTGTCTGATCTTGAAGCATTTCCCAAGACCTCAGATGCTGCCTTCCTGTAGTTGCTGCTGCTAGTACAATATTTGTTTACATGACTCTTGTCCTTCCTCTTCTCCATATCAGGGTCACTGCACCGGTCTGAACCACTACTGGATGTTCTATGTCTCTTCCTCTGAGGTTCCTCATCCTCATCTTGCGTTTCCTCCACGGCATCAAATAAATCAATTTCCTTCAGTCTGTTTGTTTTACACTTGTTACCCATGCTGGCATTTTTGTGCCTTACAAATTCCTTGCCCTCAGCTGAGTCCACTGAATTAGTGACATTTGCAACAGAGTGCAATTTATTTCTACCACTACTTTCACTTGAAGAACTGGAGCTCCTCTTCCTTACATTATCCTTTCTCTTGTCCTTATCTGGTTCCCCACACTTTGTGATGCATGTTGAAGTGTGCAAGACAATTCCGTCACTACCCTGGCCAGTCACTGAAGCACTAGAGTATACATTTTCCCTGTACTTCGGTCTTATGTCTTCGGGGTTGGCTTCCCTGGGGGAGTTGAAAAGGGATCCGACTTTCTTCCCGGAGTCATGGCTTGATGACCTCCTGTGATCCGGCTCAGCTTCCTGGACTGACGGCCTCCTGCGCTTGGGCTTGGGTTCGGCATCCTCAATCTCATCAAAGAGGTCAACCTCCTTCAGCTTTATGACTCGGGGCATTTTGTATTGGGTGTTGATGCTTCGTACTTGTGTTTTCTGCACAGCAGATGCCTTGCCCTCTTTGGTAGTAGCTGGGGAGAATCTACCATATGAAGAGGAACTATATGGTGGGTCTCTGGTTGTAAGTTTATGTTTATATTTCTCTTTGTCGTTAAACTCAGCCTCCCCACCCTCTTCTTTCTTGATGTTTTCTGTCTTAACAGTCTCATAATTAAATTCCTCCCACATTTCTCTTTTAATATTTTCTGTCTTCATTGTCATCTCATTAAATTCCTCACAGTGTTCTTTTTTAATATTTTCTGTCTTCATTAGATCACCATTATAGTCCTCAAACCTTTCTCTTTTGATATTGTCTGCTTTAAGAGTCAACTCGTTCACTTCCTCACACCTTTCCCTCTTGATATTTTCTAACTTGAATTCCAGATTGGCATCTTCTGTTTTCACATGAATTTCCTCTCTGTGGTTTTCAGGCTCCTGTTTGATACGGTCCAAAATATATGGATTTGCATTGTTCTCAGAATTTTCCAAATCATCACAATCATTATTGCTCCTTTCGTCATTACTTTTTCTTTTCCTTTTCTCACCCCCACCATTATCATCCTCATCATCACTGCTCTCCAACTCTGACAGGGTTACCTCCTCCATACAAAACTCACGGGGTTCGTCTGACTCGTAGTTGCTATCACCATCAAATGTATCGTCATTCTCGGTTACTCCGTTTCTGTCATTTTTATCATCTGTCATTTCCTTTCTACCATCTGTTATCAGTTCTTCAGCCTCTTTATCTTCTTCAGCATGGTCATTGTTTATCTGGTACTTTTCCGATTCCTCAGACTCGCCTTCCTCCGATTCACTCTCGGAGACGCTGTGGGCTTGACTACTACTGGCCACCACTTTTTTCTGCTCCTTGCTGAAGTAACTGTTGATGGAGGTCTGATGTGTGGGTGACCTCTTGAGAGCAAAACCCCGCCTGCAGCTTAAATCAAGTGGGTCTTTTTTCTTTGTGGGAGTCTTCTTCTCGTCTTCGTTCTCTTTGTTGTTCATGACCTCCTTGGCGGTAGAGAAGCCACAAGAGCTTCCTGGTCCATTGGTGTTGTTGCGTTTCTTAATGTCAGCTTCAATCTGGCGTGCGAGCTGGGCCAGGCCAAGGCGAGGCTGGTGCTCGGCCAACTCACTCCGCAGTGTGTTTTGTGATGTGTCCTTCCTTATGCCCATCATCTACAATAACAAAGGTAACAGTAGACCAGGTAAAAATATTCATGCATAATATAATAAGACACAATAGCAATTACTCACAACTAATACAACAGAAATGTTCTCATTTAGGAAATAGGGCAGAGAGTTCTGCCCAAGTACTACTCTACTAACACCATACAATCAGGATAGTTTTGGAACACAGACACAGAGGTACTAACCAGAGACATGATGCCCTTGCGATACATCATCATGACAGTGCAGGGGGTAAACACGTTATACTCGAGTTTTACCGCCACGTCCTCTATGTCTAACTCTTTCAACTGGCTTGGACCTCCCCCACCACAGCATGTCTCGTAGTTTTTGGTGAGGGCTTGGAATATAAGCTGCAGATAACTCTCACGGGTCTGCAATATGTAGTTGTTTTGTTAGGTGTCTAATACACGTGAAAATAAGTCACCACAAGACTTGAATTATTCCACTTTGAAGGATATAAAAGAGGGATAGTAGGCCCTGAAAGAAAAAAAAAAGGATGGGTACTTGAAGAGCTGCAAGAGATAAGCTTGAGACCAAAGTGGATCAGGAGTCTGTCTTTACATTCTAGTTAACAAAGTCTGTCCTACTTGTTCACACATTAACCTTCTTACAATACAAATAAATCATTGCCACTGTTACTTGGAGATGGCAGCAACTTTATTATGGGAATAATTATAATTGCACGACAAAAAATATACTACGAGCACTACTGTACATGGTCCAAGAAATACATTAATTCTCAAACCTGCAAATAGCTGAACTCACCCCAACATTGAGTCCAATGATCTTAGATGTAAACTGGGCACTGGTGAGCTTGGACCTATCAGCTCGGTCCTGCTCCTGTTTCTCCTGTTTCTCTTTTTCCTTCTCTTCCTTCATTCTTTTGCTGTACGAGGAGGTGGAGGAGGCACGAGAGGAGGACGAGGCTTGACCTTTGCCCCGACGCAGAGCAAACTGTTTCTTGATGATTGTCATACGTTCCTTCTTGGCTTGCAGTTCTGCTTCCCTTACATTGTCCCCACCTTCGTTATCTTCATTGTATTCATTCTGTTCCCTGCAGAATTTAAAAAGAGCCTGTCACAACAAATATACAGTACTGTAATACCAATGCTAAAATCCTCCACTACAATCCTTTCTAGAAATAATAAGAACTATGGTACAATAACAACTACAATCACCACTACCTCCTCAATACATACCTCCTTCTTGACAACAGAAATAACACTAACAAGCACCCCCTGCCGACCTTGTTTTGGGTTATTGATGGAAGAAATAAGAACAATAATAACACCCGCCATCCCAAGACCACCCCAGTACAGTATATACCTCTGTTGTCCTCTCCGGCCGCCCCCGTACAGGTCCATATCCTCAATACCACCGGACTCGAATGCTGTGGCCATCTTGAACCTGTACTCGGTTTTGCGGACCAGGGCAACGCTCCACTGCTCAACCTGCTTCTCCACCTGCCGCGGGGCCTTACAGTAGTCGCAGTTTTTCTTGCACAGTGGCTTCTCATCCCCAAAGTATTGTGCAAATGATAGGTGTCGGCAGCTGGAGGAGTGTAGGGGAAAAGTGGTAGTTGAGGCGAAATAGTATTTCTTGTGATGAATATTGTTTTTACCAGTTCAAGTGCACAGCTATATCATATAAGGTGCAAGTAGTTGTTTATTGGATTTCTGAAATAACTTGGATTCTTTAGATAACATAACAATACACTATTTTTTAAAGTAATATGAAGAAGCAAATATGAGAGGAACTTACATTGGCATCTCACAGAACTTGATTATAGTTTCAAAGCTTTTGATTGCTGTCTTTGCCTGTTCCTCATTCTGTGCTCGTCCAAACACCTTCCCTTTCTTTTGATCCTGGAAAAGGTTAAGAAAGATATATAAAGTACAGAATATCCTATGGATAAGGAAATTCAGAGGACTGTGATGTTGTTGGTAAAGTGGAGGCTATTAATTCTGCCAAACTGCACCACAAAACACCACCTTTGTTCCTGGATTCCAAGGTCATCACTCGAGTACCATAAATCCTGACACTTAATGCTCAATCACAATGTATCTCCATTACCGCTGAATCATTTTCACAGTCGTTTTATTTTCAATGCTGGGAATGTTTACAAGATGATACAAAACTGGTTGACTGGAGACAAGTTTAAATACAGTAAAAATTTAACTTTACAGGTACTTTGCTTTCCAAATGAAGAAAAAAATGGTCACCAGTCTTTGTCTACTGTAGAAATCCCTAATGTTTTATTCTTTCTCTCTTTCTTGCCCTCCCACCCTCTTTAACAGCCCACACCCACCTGTCGCAGAAGGAAGAGCACGGTGTCTTTCTCTCGTTTGCTGTAGTAAATCCTGCACCGAGAGAGGAGACCATCTCGTCCCGCCCTCCCAGACTCTTGATAATACCCGGCCATTGACTGTGGAACACTCCAGTGGGCCACAAACCTGTCAGGGTACATTAAGGACATAATAAAATATACACATATCTCATTACTTATATTAGACAAAGCATCAGTCATGGCTCAGCTTAATTCAGTGGGCAAAAGTCATGATATGTGTCACCCTAAGTCATGTGCATCACCACCACTAAACTAACCTGACAGAGGCCTTGTCCACTCCCATGCCAAAGGACACAGTGGCAGTAATGACGGGCACCTTGCCATCCATCCAGTCCTCCTGCACCTGTGCTCGCTCCTTGGGCTTCAGTCCTGCATATAATTGAAATCAAGAACATATTTGAATGGATGAAGAAAGGATGGATATGTAATTAACTATAAATAAGAGTACATATGATGAAGGATGTGTAATAAGCTCCGCTTATTAAAATAGAGCAATCGATATTGTTACAAAATAGTATATATTGTACGGTACATTCTATTTTGCATACATAACAACTATACTTATCAAATATGATTAACATAGAAAAAGATACAGTGTGGTGGTAATGATACCAGTGTCCATCACTACAGTTCTCACCAGCATTATAAGCCTTAGTGGGGATGCCCTTACGAGACAGCTGGGAGGCCAGTTCATTGGTGCCGTCTCGTGTGCGGCAATAGATGATCCCACAACCACTCTTTTCCTGTACACAAGTCACACAACAACACAGTTTAGCTTTCACCTCAATCTACAATAAAAAGTATAATAATAGACTGCTTTATGCAAAGGGTTTTGTTACTTAGGGGAAGCACAATAAAAAAAACCATCACCATTGTCATACCGTGCGGTTTTGCTCCCAGCCGTCACCCAGAGCCTCCACCACAAAGTCCCTCAGCTCATTAAATGGGTCGTCTAAAGAATCCTTGAAGCGCACGTCATAGAAGAGGTTGGGCCGGAAACACGAAGTCTTGAACTTGGCTACTGGTTTCTTGAGCTTGAGTTGTAAAAAGATGTCCTCCACCACCTTGACAATGGAAGAGTATATACTGTATCTTGACACAAGATTATATGATTACATACAGGCTGTCCCATAAGGAAAAGGCAAGCTTTGGTAAATTTTTTACAGTACGGTACACTGATATTCTGACATTATGTTATATGAGGAACAAAACACAACATACCTGTACCATAATTTTCATTACACATTTAGTATTGTGGCACAAGTTGCCAATGTTTAATCATGAAATGGAAGAGAGGACTCCCATCTTTTCATATTGCACCTTCAATAGTGTAATGGCAACTTAATAGATTTGCTATGTTTACACTATGAAACTACCCAATAAAGATGCCTTGCGTTCTACAACATGAAAATACAGTAAAGCCTATACAGTATTTTTTCTCTAATAATTATGAGATACACGAAGTCACAGTACAAACCTTTGAAGTGGCAGTGGCAGTAAGAGCTATGAAGGGGATGGTGGGTATCCTTGACCTGAGGTGCCCCAGAAGCAGGAAAGTGGGTCGGAAGTCGTGGCCCCACTGGCTGACACAGTGAGCCTCGTCCACCACAAAGTAGGAGATTTTATCATATTTGTACATTTGGTCCAGTAGGCTCTGAAAGGCAAAGCAAGGTAAAATGGAAGTAATTTCACGTACTGGTTCTCTACATATTTTTCTAGTGGGTTTAGAGGACTATTTTTGCTTTTATATTAAAATAAAGAACATGAAAAATAAAAAATTACCGTATTCCATTCCAAACATCAGACGAAAATTGAAGTGAGTAGCTCTGAGACAAATAAATAAATAAATAGATAAAAAATAAAACTGTAAATAGACCAAGACTGGTGAGTGAGGAGCACCTTGAAAGTATTGGTGTTGGCCTGCTCTGGTGTGATGTAGAGGAGTCGTGTGTTGGGTGAGACACACGAGAGGTCGGCCATCACTCGTCGCCGATCCTTCACTGTCATCTTGGAGTTGAGGGACTCGGCCACAATACCCAGCTGTTGTAAGTGTTCCAGCTGGTCCTATATGGGATAATAAACAAATTGTACCTTTTTCATATGGGATTAATAATAAAAAGGTTGTATGGTACCTGGCATAGTCTATTAAACTTCATACATGTGTATCATTTACTGAAATTTTCGAGTAGTCTGATGAAATCCCTTCCGACAGATTTACCACCAACACCACTATACTATTCCCTTAATTAACCCATTGAATACCTTGATGAGAGCAATGAGTGGCGACACAACGATGGCCACCTGTCCCTGGGCCATGACTGCCGGCAGCTGGTAACACAGGGACTTGCCCGAACCGGTGGGCATTGATACGAACACATCCTGATCACCTGAAAGTCAAATCAATATTATTATGAGACATAGATCACTGTAGTTATTTCTTTAGTCTATTTTATTTAGATGCTAGTGAAGATGGTTAGTTGGTGGGTAGTGAAGATGGTTTTTTTTTATTGGTTAGTGAAGATGGTTAACTAGTTGGTGGGAAGTGAAGATGTATTTTTTTTATGGTTAGTTTTGGGTAGTGAAGATGTGTTTTTTTTTATGGTTAGTGAAGATGGTTAGATGGTGGGTAGTGAAGATGTGTTTTTTATTGGTTAGTGAAGATGGTTAGTTGGTGGGTAGTGAAGATGTGTTTTTTTATGGTTAGTGAAGATGGTTAGTTGGTAGGTAGTGAAGATGTGTTTTTTATGGTTAGTGAAGATGGTTAGTTGGTAGGTAGTGAAGATGTGTTTTTGATGGGTAGTGAAGATTGCTGGGTGGGTAGTGAAGACATATGGTGGTGGGTAGTGAAGATTGCTGGGTGGGTAGTGAAGACATTTGGTGGTGGGTAGTGAAGATGGTTGGTAGCTAGTGAAGATGTGATTGGTGTGTAGTGAGGATCTTATGGGTAGCAAAGACTCTAGGTGTATTTAGATGTCTAGCAAGAAGGAAGATTGGTGGGTAGTGAAGATCATATACCCAAACAAGTATATTTTGGAAGTAGGGAAAATGACAGAGAAAAGAACATGATGTACAGTACCAAGATGACAGCAAATCACATTATTTTTTTTTATTACTTTTTATTTTTGAAAATGACAGCAAATCACATTATTTTTTCTTTTTACTTTTTATTTTTAAAGATGACAGCAAATCACATTAATTTTTACTTTACTTTTTATTTTTGAAGATGACAGCAAATCACAATAATTTTTTTTTTACTTTTTATTTTTGAAGATGACAGAAAACAAATCACATTATTTTTTTTTTTTTACTATCATAAATGCAAACCTTTAGCAAGTTTAGAGTTACAGCTAGCAATATCTAACATACGCCAAATTCCAAGGTAACTACAAAATGGTATATACTACAGTACATAACATAACATGGAAAGGAGACTAAGAGGAACAAACAACAACATAGGCTGCTGTATTGGTAAGTAAGTAATTTATTTACTTTTCTATATGTAGGCATCAAAACTGTGTGTGTCTTTTATTTGGTTGATGTTAAGAGTTTCGGTCATTCAAGGAAATTCATCAATGTCGTTTCTGCAACATTATTCGTAATTTTTTTGTTCACAAATTGGTTAGAGGTCTGTGCTTTCTAGCTTCTGGAACCTAACCCATACATTATAAGAGAGTCTGTTTCTTTAGCAGCCGATGATAAATATTCCAATTTTGGAAACGGAGCATTTCCGAAGAAAATACCATAGAAGAAATGTCTTAGAATGTTATAAATTAGTGGGTACATGTAAAAATATCATAATAGAAAACGGCAAAATATTTGATAATTACCCACCTGTCCAATATACAACACCTGTCCACTAATTATGACCTTAAACACTTTACAAATATACCTATAATATATAATAATAATAACAATAATATTCCCGTTATCTTGCATCACTGTTTCTATTGCTCTCCTCTTCACAAATACCTATAATATATAATAATAATAATAATACTCACGTTACCTGTCCACTAATTATAACCTTAAACACCTTACAAATAATAATAATAATAATAATAAGTCCCGTTACCTTGCACCACTGTTTCTATTGCTCTCCTCTGTAGGTCACTCTTGAACCCTTTATGTTTGAAGTATTTACACAGATTGGACAACACTTCACCACCTGACACTCTCTTCTTATACGACATTATCTATATCATTTACACTACGTTAACATTATTATGGATTGCTTGTTTTTTTTTTTATGTTTTCCCGTATATTCCCTTTTTCCTTCCGTCTGTCTGTCAGCCTGCTGCTGCCCTTCCTTCCTCCCTTATTGGTAAAAGTGAAGACGACAACAACAACCACTTATAATTAGGGAGAGGAATATTGTACCTTTCTTTTTAAACTTGATAAGAAGATAAGTTCTCTGTACAAATGTGAACACTTCTAGTAAAGATTTTAAAGGAAACTATTGTATTAGAACAGCCAACTGTTTATATTATAGCGTGCTTAGGAGGTAGCGTTGTAAAGGTGAAATCTTCTACAGTCATAATCATAAAATGTCAACATAACTGGAAAAGGCACACACAGAATAAGATTAACACTTTATGAGAAGAATAAATAACTCAGAATACATATCATTATAATACGTGCTCAGACTAGATTTAATTGTCAAGAATGTCTGAAAACTAAGGAAGTGGACAAATTTTATAGGAGAGAAATATCGATGTTGTCAAAGATATCAAGTTTTCTACGGCAATATATTATCGCTCCAATCAACTGTGCCCTGAGGGCCTGAATAAATCCTACAAAGATACAGACAGAGGTATAGAAGAAACATGTAGAGTACCATACAACTAATTTCTCATCTTACTCACGAAATGGTGAGATAGGCCTACTCGTATATTCAGCATGATTTTGGCATGTTATCAAAATCAGCCTAACATAATGTAGATAACTGACAATATAGTAACTCTGCTGCCTCCTTTCAGTGACTTAATTAAATTCAGTCTCTCGCATCACAACTCAGGCAAGATGGAGAATGACAGCAGTAAATCACGCGAGGGAGTCCCAAAAGTCTTCGGTTTGAAGGAGGTTTCCAAACACAGTTCAAGTGACTCAAGCTGGATAGTCATACAGGATAATGTCTACGATGTCACCAAGTTTCTGAACAAGCACCCTGGTGGAGAAGATGTGTTGTTAGAGCAGGCTGGGATGGATGCTACCGAGAGTTTCCATATCGTAGGTCATTCCATGGATGCCCAAGAGATGATGGAAGAGTATTGGATCGGGGAACTAAGCGAAGAAGACAAGAAATCCAAGAAGGATGCTGAATCGACCAAGGCTTGTGCAACCTCTTCAAATTTACCCGATCAGCATACTTCGTGGCAGACGTGGGTGGTTGTTGTGGGTATGGTGTGCATGACCTTTATATTCTGCTGGTATAAGTATAGGCCTATGTAATATACTCAAACTTCCACTACAGCACCTCCCAGATAAAACTCCCCCATCTTCGAACAGGCCATAGAAGAAATCGCAAAAAACAATTGAAAATTATTTATGTATATCCCAAAGGAATGCAGTGTGTTTGGTGCTTCAAATGTAAGAAAAATTAAGAAAAGTACCTTTTATGAAGAATATTCTTTTACCTTATTTACACAATTATAAACCTTCTGAACTTAGAATAAAACGCTAAACAAAAGGTATACGATATATCATGAGTAAATGCTTTTTTTCCTGACTGCAGTTATCAGCAGCCCTGCTGGCAGGTATCCACGATTTTACTCATCACGTGATCGAAATGGTACACTGGAAAGGAGTGAAGAGTTATCTAAATTAATTTTTATACTTGAAAATGCTGCGAGAACAACTTGCTTCTTATCTCACGGTAAAAAATTTGCCTCACTGCACTTTTTTCCAATAATTCACTGTTCGGAACGTGACCTCACAGACCTATTAATTTAAAAAGATAACATTTAAAAAAATCACTCTCTCTCATATAATTTTTAAAATATATTTCTTTGTACACATAAGAATTAAAAATATGAAACTATTTTTTTTATAGTTGTCGGAAAAATATGAAACTAGTTACGTGAAAATATAAAATTAGTACTGGGAAAAATATAAAACTATAATTAGTTATGGGAATAATATGAAACTAGTTCTGGGCCCAATGGGGAAGTAACAATGAACAGCTGTACCAGAAAACTTTAGGCTCGTTGTTCCTTCCCTTTCCTGTAAACAATAACAATGTAAGTATGGTACACGATTTTACAACGTTTCCGCCTTCATATTGTGCATTTTTCCCTAATGAACTTGTCCCTGACAAGTCTTTGAAGTTCATATAATCTTTCTGACCATAAATAAATGCATAGAATTGTATATATGGGCGTGAAATAAGAGGCCATATTCAAGAACGTTTGTGGGGAATATGATGGTGTGGTATTGGTACGATGGCTCCATAGACATATTGGACAAACAACAGAGCCGTCGTACAGTACCACACCATCACATTCACCACGGATGTTCTTGAATACGGTCCCAAGAGTACAGTGGTGACAACACAACAAGGTCATATCAGGGTACTACTGTAATTCTTATATGTTTTATGGGTATTTATTGAAAGAATTACCGTTTTGCAGCAGTGTTGCCAGATCCGGGTGGGTCCCAGTATTTTACCCCTGTCATTTATTGTACTTTATCACGATTATTTCCCGGTAGTTTGCCCAGGTTAGGTCCCGGTAGTTTGCCCAGGTTAGGTCCCGGTAGTCTGATGCGGTCTAGGTTAGGTTAGGTCAGGTCAGGTAAGGTCAGGCTAATTTCAAAATGCCCCATTTGAATATGCCCTATTTTGGAAATGGGGCATCTGCGGAGAAAATGCCATATAAGAAAATAGTCTTAGAATGGTCTAAATAAGTGGGTAATGAAGGTAGAAAAACCGTACGCAATAACGGTAATTCATTCAATATTTACCGTTTTATGTAATCATTTTTGAGGACACTAAAAGGAAAATAAGGTAATTATCTATTACATTACGATGTTTTTACCCTCTATACCCGCTAATTTATACCATTCTAAGACACTTTTGTTCCATGGCATATTTAAATGGAGCATTTTGAAATTAGTCTGACGTTACCTGACCTTACCTAACCTAACCTAGAATGCAGCAGACTACCGGGACCTAACCATGGTAAAGTGCCAGGAACTGACCGGGACAAAATACTGGGACCTAGCCAGATCTGGCAACACTGCTACAAAACGGCAATAGTCTAGATAAATACCAAAAATAACAACCAAAGAGGCTGTTACTTTAAGAAACTATCCTTGTCCTAGATTATTGTAGGTTATTTTGTAGCAGGTAGGCAACCTTTATGTATATGTATATGATTGAGCATATTCCAGGTTGACTATAAAATATAGTCACATGATCATATTCCAGGTTAGCTATAAAACTTTATATGCAGTGTAAAACTTGAAGAAATAAACAGACTAGACTAGACCAACACAAACTTATTTGTCATTAACCCCAAGTGAAGGTAACATCTTCACTACATCGTAACTACACGTTACAATTGATTGTTAATGTAACTATTCTTTTCCAGCTGAATCATGACAACCGCAGCACGTCCAACATTTGAGCCGGCCAAGGGTGGGATGGGCCGGGGTGAACGTGACCTGAGTGCGTTGTCCAAACAGTATTCAGCACGTGACCTGCCGTCCCACACCCGCCTCAAGTACCGTGACCATGGCCAGTCCAGCGTGGAGGAAGTGCGCAGCCGTGACATGCGCCGGGAGCTGGAGGATCGCGAGAGGGTTGTACGGGACAAACGTACCAGCAGCAGCAGCAGCAGCAGCAACGCTCGGGAATCTGGCGGGTCATCTTCATCTTCTTCATCATCTTCAAAAAAACCCCGTCTGGATCAGATTGCCCCAGCCAACCTTGATGCTGATGACCCCCAGGATGATGATGATGATGCTTCTGATTCTGATGACTCCGATGACGAGGCAGTTCTGTTTGCTGAACTTGAGCGTATCAGGCGAGAACGTGCGGAGGAAGAGGCAAAGAAGCAGCAGGAGAGGCAGGAGCAGGAGGAGCGCATCAGAATGGAAAACATTATTTCTGGCAACCCCCTCCTCAACCTGGCTGTTGCTCCCAAGGCCGACATGAAAGTGAAGAAACGCTGGGATGATGATGTGGTTTTCAAAAACTGTGCTGCCACAGAGCCAGACAGCAATGAAAAGGGCTTCATCAATGACTCCTTGCGATCTGAGTTCCACAAACGCTTCATGGAAAAGTATGTTAAATAAGGATCCTTATAAATATATTTTGTATGTGTTATGTTAGATGATTATTTTATTTTTTAAGTGAATCTTTACAGTTTAGTGTCTCAGAAACTTCATCCTAATATCTAATCTATTATATACTATCCTTCATTTGATAAACCATAGTGGTACATCTTGTAATCTGTTATAGATACTGTATTAGGTAACCAAGTACAGTACAGCACCGTATGTGTAGTCTACTTATATCCTAAAATGATGTATTGTCAGGGACCTTTCACAGTGATGCATATAATTTGCATGGAAACATAAATACACCCTTTTATTACTATCATACACCGATTTATATGGACAGTACGGTACTGTGTTGATGAGTGTTATTGATACGAGTGGAATATTGTATAAATGCTATAAAATCATATGCTGAATAATTGTAATGTAGATAACCAGTTAATATGGTTTATGTAGTGTGATGGGATGATCGTTGACTAATGTATAAATACATAAGATTCATTGTACATTCTTGTAATGGTTCACTAAAGTATGTGTACTGCACAATGAATAGCCAAACGTATTTCATGGATATCAGAAATGCAAGCAGTTACATACTTGCTCACCACTGTATTACTAGACCTCCTACATTTAGATATGTTTACAGTAATAAATCGTCTTTATTCCAATATAGGTTCAACTAATACATTTTCATGGTGTTTTTTGGTAGAGCTATAGTACTATTCAAATTATGTTCACACTTAAAATATTTTCATGGTGTTTTTTTAATAAAACTTTCGTGATTAGCCTTATCTTTCAAGAATCCTGTAAATTACGTTTACATTTAATTCATCCCAGTACAGAGTATATTGCTGTTAAAAGATCTGTCCCTCTTCCTGCCTGTATAGGGGTTGCTAATGTTGCTTGTAAATTGTGACCCTGTAGGGAGAATATTACCTTTGGTGATATGTGTAGTACTTTAAGGTTTATGGCACCCCTTATAGCCACTCCATTTCAATTCTTCAACTATCCCTCCTCTCCTTCCATTTCCTTGGTGCTTGCTGTCCCACCTTCCTCATCATACCGTATCTCAGGGTTTCCAGGCCTCGGGCGGTTTTCTTTCATCCTCAAATAATCTTATACTTTGTAACTTGATTACAAGCCACATGACCAACATAGCATCCCTTGTGTGGAATTTATAACCATTTCATCCTCCTGTAACCTTGTGGTATGTAGTTTGGTCTAGCACAGTCTTCTTTCTTTCCCTTTATAATATATTCTTCTATCCTTTATAATATCTTTCAGAAATTACTGGAATTATTGGCAAAGTGACCACACTTTTGTTGGTGAGTGTATGACATTAAAGCTTTAGAACATGTGAAGAAAGGAGCTGGGATGTTTGGAACATAGTTGTAATGTTCCATCCAAACACCAGTGAGTTCCCCATGTTGTATACTTAAAGAACCACTAGTGGCTAGACGTTTACAAGAGTGAATAATCTGCTGAACATTCCACACACATGGTTACAGAAGCTATGTCTGGAGTACTATCTGGGACAAGGTCATTGTGTATGTGTGTTTGTGTGTGTGTGTATGTATGTGTGAGTGAGTCTGTGTATCTATGTTATTTATTATTTAGTGGTACATTCCTTTCCCTCTAATGGTGATTCTACAGTAGGGTATAAACACTTGGCTGTAGACAATTTGGTCATGGTTCTGTGAGGTAGCCAGGAAGGTATTTAATTACATGTCATGCCACTAATGGGAAAGGATGAACTGCCTTCTCTTTAATGACCAGTCTCTCTCTCTCTCTCTCTCTCTCTCTCTCTCTTACATAATTCCTTCTCTCTACTAAATTCTTCCCTTTCTCCTAACTTCAGCTCATCGGTGTATTACAAATTATTCTCCCAAATTCATCTTTCAACCAAGTCCTCGGGTGGAACTCAATTTGCATTTCAATCAGTCATCTCCAACGATACTGTGCACATTTCCTCATTCCTCGTTTTCTTCTTTATCCTACCTCCTTTATTATCTATATTCGTAGCTCCTTTCCCTCACCTTTCATTCTTCTCTCTATCTCCCCTATTCCCTGCTTTTCCCACTTCTTGCATTCTCTTCTATTTGCCACCAATTTATACTTTCTTTATCTTTCACGTTTCCTCTTCCTGTCCTCATCTTTCATTCTTCCTTCCATCTTTCATTCCTCCCTCTTGTTTCCTCCTCGCTCCCTTCCTTTTCACACAGGCTTTTTCCTCTTCTCTCCAGGTTTTCCTTCCAATTCCTTCCTTCATCATTCTTTCCTCCTCTATCTCCATCACCAATAACTTCTTCGTCTAAATGTTCCTCTCTCTCTCTCTCTCTCTCTCTCTCTCTCTCTCTCTCTCTCTCCTCATCTGTCACCCTTACTCAGAGTCTCCCCTTACGTCTCTCCACTGTATCTTCCTTCCCTCCATCCCTCCATCAATCTTCCTTCCCTCCATCCCTCCATCAATCTTCCTCCCTCCCATCCTTCCATCCATCCATCCCTCAATCTTATCTTCCTCAATCCTTCCCACCCTTTTCCAATATTCCTCCTTCCCTCAATCTCCCTCCATCCTTCCCTCAATCTTATCTTCCTCCATCCTTCCCTCCCTCAATCTTATCTTCCTCCATCCTTCCCTCCCTCTACCAATCTTCCTCCTTCCCTCCCTCCCTCCCTCAATCTCCCTCCATCCCTCCCTCTTATCTTTCTTCCTTTCCCCTCTCCCTGCCTCCCTCTCAATTCGTTCCTTGCTCAGGTGTGTCTGGGCAGTCTATTGATTACCTGAGCCTTGCCTACCTGTACTAGCCGAGGCACCGGAATCAATAGAGCTCTGCAGGGGTTGGGAGACGAGACTGGCTTCCTGGGGGATACGAGGGGAAAGGAGGGGGAGAGGGGAAGGAGGGAGAGGGACTGAAAGAGGGGAGGAGGGTGCGGAAGGAGGGAGAGGGACTGAAAGAGAGGAGGAGGGTGGGGAAGCGACTCGTGAGGGGAGGAAGGTAGGGAAAGAAGGAGGGAGAGGGAATGAAAGAGAGAAGGAGGGTGAAGGGAGGGGTAGATGGGGCGGGAGAGAGGGAATGAGAGAGTCTGGTTAGAAGAGGAGGGCGAGGGGAGAGGGAATAAGAAAGAGGAGGAGGAGTGTAAGGGAATAGTAAAGAAAGGAATGAGAGGAGGGAGGGGGAAGAGGGAAGGAAGGAATGAGAGAGAGAGAGAGAGGAGAAGGGTTATAAAAGGAGGAGTTTATTTTATTAGAGGTTGTAATGAAGGAACAAAAACATATATACATTTACCAGGACTTAAGTTATGCATAGACCATTTATATACAATTTCTCCCAACTTGTAAACACACACACACACACACACACACACACATCACCGGTCACCCACCTTACACACGCACACGCACACGCACACGCACACACATACACACACACACCCACACCCATATCACAGTTCACCTACCTTACACACACACACATCACTATTCACTCACCTTACACACACACACACACACACATTACTAACAGTCGCCAGTAATACTAATTCACTCTTAACAGAACATAACTTTAGAGGATGTATATATGTATAGTCTGTTTTGGTCAAATTGGAGCCTACCTAACCTTCCAAGTTCAACAATAAAACACAATGCTTTAGTCTCATACGGTGTGTTTCTGTTTCCTGACATTGTTTAGAGGTATCAATAGCTCTCAAAGCCGAAATATCAACTTACAAGGGTCAGATATGTAAATTCAATAATAATAATAATAATAATAATAATACCACCACCACTACTACTACTACTACTACTACTACTAATAATAATAATAATGATAATAGTAAAACACTAGTACCACCACCACCACCACTACTACTACTACTACTACTACTACTACTACTACTACTACTACTACTACTACTACTACTACTAAACTCTAGGGAGACATCCACCCACATTTCACCACATGTATACAATCGAGAGAACTGAACACTAATTAAGGATGAAGTAAGTACAGTGTTGATAATTGTGGAGCAACTGATTCCCCCAAACTATTCCAAGCATAACAGGTGATCACCATTCATTATTTTTGTTCATCTGGTCCTGTTTCCTGGCATACTTTGGAGGAATCAAGGAGCTCTATTGTATCAAAAGTGTAGGCCTGTATACTCTTCCCTTAATACTTTAAACACGAGTTGATTATTTACTACAAGTAATATCTCTATGTGTAAGGCTATTTCAAACCATTCCATTACTGTACCAGTCAGTATGTTATGGTGCTGACGAGGGTAAAAGTGTAATTCATCTTTAAAGAGAGAGAGAGAGTGTGTATGTGTGTGTGAAAGAGTATCCCTGCATGAACGTGCGCGATGGTTGGTGTTTGTGTGCGTGTATGTATGTATATATGTGTGTGTGTGTTTACGTGTGTGTGTGTGTGTGTGTGTGGGGAATTAGTGTATAGAGGAGTGTGTACACGTATGGACATCTATATATTATAATGTATGTACTTGTATTTATAAATAATGTATCAGTACGTGACGTAAGCTAAGGTCACCCTTCACGGCTCCCAACGCACCTGTAGCAAAGAGAGAGAGAGAGAGAGAGAGAGAGAGAGAGAGAGAGAGAGAGAGAGAGAGAGAGAGAGAGAGAGAGAGAGAGAGAGAGAGAGAGAGAGAGAGAGAGAGAGAGGAGGTGGAAGGAGGGGGAGGAGCCTGGAGGAGGAAGAGGAGGGGTCCGAGGGGCAGACTAACCAATCCAACAGTCATAGGTCCCAGAGACATCGTAGCGGTAACACGTACGCTCTCTGTCCCTCTGTCTACCTTGCCACATCCCTCCCCTTCCTTCCCCTCCTCCTCCTACCTACCTACCTACCTACCTACCTGCCTGCCTTACCAAGCCCCATACCTTCCCCTACCTACCCTACACCATTCTACGCTCCCTGACTGTCTAAGAAGATATAATACTGGAAAATAGAGAACAAGCGTTTGGACATTGTTTTGAAAAAGTTAGATGGTTGGTGCTGTGTGGGGTGGCGCCGTAGGAAAAGAGATAAACAAACACTAATCATCATCATCCTTCACAAAGACACGTGTGTAATATAGAGAGAAGAGAAAGCACGAAGAACAAGAAGGAGGAAGAGGAGTTTAGAGGACCCTGGTTTAGTTCCTCCTAGTCCTTTTCCTCCTCCCTTTCCTTTTCCTCCCACCGTAACTGCCTGCTGGGGAGGAGGAGTGCAACACAGACAAGGGCGTCCCAAGCAGTATATATTTATAGTGCATGTCTGATCGTCTGTTTGAACCTGCGCCCTACCTGGTGGAAGGAGTCTCGTACAATAATACTAATACTAATAAGAAGGATATGGAAGGGGTACTCAACACGGTCGGGGTGAGTGTATTGTTGTTATGGTGTTTTTGTTAATTATTATCCCATGTTGTGTTGTGTGTTATTGTTATAGTGTTGTTAATTACCCCATGTTGTGTTGTTGTTGTTGCTATGGTGTTGGTAGTTACCCCATGTTGTGTGTTGTTGTGTTATTGTTGTTAATTACCCCATGTTGTGTTGTTGTTGTTATGGTGTTGTTAGTTACCCCATGTTGTGTTGTGTTGTTGGTATGGTGTTGTTAATTACCCCATGTTGTGTTGTTGTTATGGTGTTGGTAATTATCCCATGTTGTGTTGTTGTTGTTGTTATGGTGTTGGTAATTACCCCATGTTGTGTTGTTGTTATTATGGTGTTGTTAATTACCCCACGTTGTTGTTGTTGTTATGGAGTTGGTAATTACCTCAAGTTGTGTTGTTGTTGTTGTTATGGTGTTGGTAATTACCCCATGTTGTGTTGTTGTTATTATGGTGTTGTTAATTACCCCACGTTGTGTTGTTGTTATGGTGTTGGTAATTATCCCATGTTGTGTTGTTGTTGTTGTTATGGTGTTGGTAATTACCCCATGTTGTGTTGTTGTTGTTATGGTGTTGTTAGTCATAACCCCATGTTGTGTATTATTGAGTTGTTGTTGTTAATTATCCATGTTGTGTTGTTGTTGTTGTTATGGTGTTGGTAATTACCCCATGTTGTGTGTTGTTGTTGTTGTTGTTACCCCTATAGCTACAGTAGTATGTTATGGCATTATATTGGTAAGAATGAGTGTGGAATATGGGTTGGTTATATCCGTAGAGTTTTTAAGGGGTCGAGTACTCGTCTATATGAATGAATGAATGAAAGTTTATTGGTGTAGTTATATAATGTAAAGTGAGAGAAAAATGGTGTCCCGCTGAAAAAGAGGATAAAGAAAGGCGAAAGGTGAATTACTGTATATAGGTTTGAAAAATATGTACATAAAATGTGTTCCGTTGAAAAAGAGGAGGGAGACATGCATGCTGAAGGTGGGTTAATTAAAGTGAAGAGGCAAGCACACACATTAGTGAGTTTGCGTGAATATAAACGACATTCTAAAAATCAAGGTTGCGTTATATATATTAATTTTGTATTTGCATGTCTTCATTATATTAAGGCTACTACTATGTTTACCCCCCCCCCCTCTCTCTCTCTCTCTTTCTCTCTCTCTCTCTCTCTCTCTCTCTCTCTCTCTCTCTCTCTCTCCTCTCTCTCTCTCTCTCTCTCTCTCTCTCTCTCTCTCTCTCTCTCTCTCTCTCTCTCTGTGTGTGTGTGTGTGTGTGTGTGTGTGTGTGTGTAAGCCTATATAGCTGTTCTTCTATCATTCTATCTACCTCTCTTTTCTCTCCCTTTCATCTCATACATTTGCCTTTCACGTGTTCTGTTCCTTACAACAACTTCTCTCTTCCTCACACCCTCTATGGATTATACTCTCACTCCACCACCATGACAAACACAACACAACACAACACAACACAACACAACACAGGGTGGAGTACCAGGAAGGGGGCGGTAAATATACACAGTGCTGGCTGGGTGACTGACTAAATGGATGGGTGACTGGCTGGTTGACTGGTTGAATGACTGGCTGGGTGACTGGTTGAATGACTGACTGGTTGGCTGGCTCGCTGACTGACTGGCTGACTGACTGGCTGGTTGGATGGCTGACTGACTGGTTGGATGGCTGCCTGACTGACTGAATGGCTGGGTGACTGACTGACTGACTGGCTGGGTGACTGACTGACTGGTTGAATGACTGACTGGCTGGCTGGCTGACTGACTGACTGACTGGTTGGTTGGTTGTTTGTCTCGCCTCAACACGAACACATCAAGGACTGTCCATAACACACCTCAAATCACACACTTTCCCCCACTTCTTAAACACATCCCACATAACACACCAACACACTTTCCCAACTTAAACACACCCCATGCACAGAACACACCAACACACCTTTTCACACCTCAAATCACACACTTTCTCCAAATTAAACACACCACATGCACATAACACACTTTTCCACACTTCAAATCACACACTTTCTTCAACTTAAACACCTCCCATGCACATAACGCACCAACACACCTTTCCACACTTCAACACATGACACACAACCCACCAACACACCTTTCCACACCTCAACACACCCCAAGGACTGTACATAACACACTTTTCCACACTTCAAAGCATAACACATAACTCACCAACACACCTTTCCCCCACCTCCATACATATCGTAGTGTGTGTGTGTGTGTGTGTGTGTGTGTGTGTGTGTGTGTGTGTGTGTGTGTGTGTGTGTGTGTGTGTGTGTGTGTGTGTGTGTGTGTGTGTGTGTGTGTGTGTGTGTGTGTGTGTGTGTGTGTGTGTGTGTGTGTGACCTTGCTCGTGATGTCACCTAAAAATAAAACACACACACATACACTTTTCAACACGAACAAATAATGGTGTTGCATAAGATGTATTTCCACACACACACACACACACACACATACACACACACACACAAACTTTTCCACATGTACAGTCGCGGCACATAGTCCTTGATCAGGGTGTAAGGGGAAGTCTGGTCAAGGATTATGTGCCGCGACTGTACATAATTATAATGGCGTTGCATAATTTATATTTCCTACACACACACACACACACACACACACACACACACACACACACACACCAAGGACTCTCCCATAGTTATCTTTACATACATAAAACACATAACACATTTTACCTTCACTCCTACAATAATTATTTCTCTAAGCAGATACACGAAGGAAGGACAATGATATTTTTTTTCTGTGCTATATAAAATCATCTGGCGTTAGTAAAAGTATTAAGGGGAAATTATCTTTTTGGTAAATTGAAGGGCAACTGTTTCCTCCAAACAAACAATGCCAGGAAACAGACGATCTTAATGTTAGTATTATAGTGTGTGTGTGTGTGTGTGTGTGTGTGTGTGTGTGTGTGTGTGTGTGTGTGTGTGTGTGTGTGTGTGTGTGTGTTGTGTGTGTGTGTGTGTGTTGATCTGTATATGTGTGTGT